>OZ025259.1:17774725-17821625 GCA_964019135.1 Arenicola marina | reverse complement strand
AATAAAGTGTTTTAAGGAATGGCATAATAATATAGAAATATAAATTTGCATCCTTTTATTCTACTATAAAATCGTCTCTAAGTATATTTATCAATGGTGTGTGTACTATGCAGCGTAGTTATGGTGCATCTGTCATTTCCCTACATTTGGCATAATCTCACCTAAAGTAATGAAAAACATTAATAAGCAAAAATAAATCAACATTGATAATGTCGAAAAAGTGTAACGCAGCTGTAGCATAATTACAGAACAGATGAAACTAGCCAATTACATTTAGTTGGTATTAATGGATTTCTTTCTTTATAATTTAATGGATTAATATCATAAGTAACACATCGAGACTTCTGCTAGTTGTTTTCACACCATCATGAAAGACGATTGTTTCCGATCGTCAATCTGAATATTTTATTCATCATTTGGTTGAAACCGACCGTGACAAATGTTTTACGTCGTCCAACAAAGTTATGAGGCTGCTATTGCGAAAACAATATAACAACCATTGCTCTAATCACATCGTAGTAACGTCATAGAAAAATCTGTGATGTTGCCCGTAACGGATATTGCAGGCTGACCGTAACTCTGGAAGCTTAGAAGATTAAGATACAGTCAACACTGCAAAACGCAGTTTTACCGCTAATTGACAGTTCACCTGACATGCCTTACGCCATCTTTAGTGGAACGTATCGGCAGTTATGGGCAGCCGTTTGTGTACAGTGAATGTGCCGACGTCGGGCCGATCATCCGTCGTCATCGACCCGACGTCGGCACATTCATTGACAAACGTCATCGGGCCGAGGTCAGGTTTGCCCATCGAATCGTCATCGGCCTTCCAGAAATCATCGGCCCGATGCAGGCCCTCCGACAATCATCGGCCCGAAGATTTCAAAGTCAATAGCATTGGGTCATGCGACCCGTTTCCTATAGATCTCGAAGGAGTCCCTACTAATAAAAATTATGAAATATTTACAGAGGAGATGGAACGTGTCCTAAATGTATATGTGAAAGAAACCACAAAGAGGTAATTATTACTGGTGACTTAAATATAGACTTATTAAGATTGCAAAATTGAATGAGAAACCAGCTTTTAAAGATCACTGTTATTTACTGTTATTCCTTATTTCAAGCTCCTTCTCCAAAATAACTTTTCCTACGAGACCATCGAGACACATGGGTACCCTGATAGATAACGTTTTCTGTAAATTAACTCCGAATACTTTAAATACAACATCGGGTATTTTATTAAAGGCGATGCCCGATAATTTTCCATATTTTATTTTAATTCCCTGTGATATACATCAATCCGATCCTAAAGCGATTATAAGTTCAAGAATTACATCGCGGACTCCAATGTATTTAGTAAATAAAATCCATATGGACACGACTTCATATCCGAACCACGATTACGAGGTATTAGATGATACAATTCACTAAGCGAAAGCAACGACAGAACAGAGCGAGAGTGAAGGCGAACACACGTTGACTTCCCCAAATGGGCGTAGCGTTGTTGACTACATGATCCCCTCATCACTAGTGTTTCCATTTATCAAAGATTTCAAAGTCAACAGCATTGGGTCATGCGAGCCCTTTCCTATAGAAGGAGTATTTAGAGGTCATATAGTCAGCATAATAATATAATCGATCATAATTTACATACATATTGTCACTTTAGATGGAAAAAGACCTCGGTTCCAGAATTTCTTGAAAGACCTAATGACGAACAATTTCAAACGATGATGGCAGAGATACGGAGCGCACTATCTGAATCAAACGTAGACGGCTCTGTTGGATTTCTATCTGACATTGTAAAGAGAGCTTCGAAAAGTATGATGGTTATAACCTTGAGAAAAATAAAGCGACACGGCAAACACGATTGCAGTTGGTGGCATGACTAATTTGCAAACGCGATGAGGAAAACGAACAGAAATATTACTTTATATAGACGTTATAACGATGATGCGTATCTTTCAAACTACTTCAAAGCAAAACAGAATTTATGTTTTATTGTATGGGAAAAAGACAAGATTTTAAGCAACATTTGTATAGACGATTATGTGACGCCAAAACAATAAACTTCTGGAGTTTCATAAAAAAGAGCTAAGCATGTTGATGTTAGGTCCCAACAGATACATAAAGATGAATGATATAATCAGTTTCAAAGTGAGTATATTGCTGAAAATTGGATCAATAAGCCATGAAATTGAAAAAAAGATATTAACGGTCAGGACAAAAGCTGTGACCGATAAGGATGTGTAAGGATGACTGTGACACGTTAAAAGTTGAACTATCGTTAGATGAAAAAAGACAAGTTATAGCATTCCTTGCTCATGATAAGTGACCAGGTTATGATGGTATAATGTATGAAGTTCACCAGCGTGGGATTGATTCTCTCTTATATCGTATTCATCAGCTATTTAGAGCTATTCTCATCATGTCAAGCTAGTATGAAGTTTACCAGCGTGGGATTGATTCTCTCTTATATCGTATTCATCAGCTATTTAGAGCTATTCTCATCATGTCAAGCTAGTATGAAGTTCACCAGCGTGGGATTGATTCTCTCTTATATCGTATTCATCAGCTATTTAGAGCTATTCTCATCATGTCAAGCTAGTATGAAGTTCACCAGCGTGGGATTGATTCTCTCTTATATCGTATTCATCAGCTATTTAGAGCTATTCTCATCATATCAAGCGAGTATGAAGTTCACCAGCGTGGGATTGATTCTCTCTTATATCGTATTCATCAGCTATTTAGAGCTATTCTCATCATGTCAAACTAGTCACTAGGGCTCCTAAGTCCTGTGCATAAAATTGGCACAAAATCGGCGGTTTACAATTATCGAGGTATTACGATCCTCCCAACGATAATTAAAGTGTTTTGAATAAGAGGCTGACTACTTTTTGTGAAGAAAACTTCACACTGGACGAAGAGCAAGCCACATATAAAAAATCGCGTTCTACTATTGACCACATCTTTGCCTTATATTCCATGGGGCAGAAATATCTTTGTTAAAAGGGAGAGAGATTTTACGTAGCCATCATTGATTTCAGTAAAGCTTTTGACTCTGTGCTCCATGCGAACCTTTGGTATCGTCTTATACGTAAAGATGTCCGTGAACCTTTTTTTGGCAGTTATCCGCGACATTTGTTCACACGCAAAATCGTGTGTGAAAAGTGAACGAAGGTACAGATAAAGTTAAAAAGTTATTGCTGCAGTTGAGGAATGCGGCCGTTTACCACTAGGTGTGCTTTAAAAGGTAAAATGTATTAAATATTGGTTACGCATTGGGCAAGAACATGATACATTCAGAATTCCAAGCGCATATGTTTTTATATGTCCCATGACTTAGGTAATGCAGGTAAACCACATTGGGCAACACATGTAAACAATATTCTATAGAGTAACGGTTTGGTTTTGCATGGATTAACCAATCTGTTGGAGATATAACTGTGTTGTGGGCGGAATTAAAAAGTGCTGGTATAATATTACAGGTACGGTCAGAGCAAGCTAGGAGTTCACCTAAGCTTGCAACATACGTTGTATCAAGCATAGAAATCATAGAGTTGCCCTTACAAAACTCCGCTGTAGTAACTACAGATTAGCCATTGAAAAACAAAAAGGTAAATCCGAACGAAACCAGAGAATGTAAATACTGCAAAGAAAATAACATTATAGCTATAGAAGATGAATATCATTTGTGAAATATATAGAGAAACCCGTTTTAAGTATTTACCCCATATATATCAGTCATAATCGTACAATGCTTAATTTATTAATGGGTTCACAAAATCCCGAATTATTAGAGGATCTCGGCGATGTGTATATAATGCAACTGTGTTGCCGAAATCGTCGTAGTGTGTGTATTTTTGTTATGCTTTATAGGGCCCATGGCCCATATAGTACAATAAAAACTACCACTACTAAAAAAAATAGCAATGCCTGCTAAACGAGTTAAATCTAACCAACGCAGGCACAAACAATCTGACTGGAATACCAAAGGCATTATGAAATCGATATCTTTCAGGGACAACCTTTAGTTCGTAAGCCGCCAATAGACAGTCACATACGAAACGCTAAAACTAATTTAAAAACTTATAATACTATCTTGAAACAAAACATACAGTTGGCAAAACAAACTCAATACAACAACCGTTATATCATGAAAAAGAGTTGTATGAAGATAAAAAAAAAATTAAATTAAATAGCATCTTCGGGCAATAGATAAGCATGAGATCTTATGAGAACAAATTATCGATGGGCTAAAACCCCTATCCAGGTCTGGGCATGATGAATTATCAGTTAAATTACTTAAAATCGTAAAAAAATTAATAAGTGAAACTATCACGCTCGTCATTAATCATTCAATAACTACAGGAATATTTCTTGGTCAGCTTAAACTAGGGAATTTTATGCCAATCTTGAAGAAAGGCGATGAGGCAAACATAGATAATTATCGACCTATCTCAATTCAACCAGCTATTTTGAAGGTATTTGGAAAAGCAATATGCAAGCAATTATAGGAACATTTCCAAATGGAAAAAAAGAGCTAGCTACTCTAGAACTGATAGGCATACCCATTCAAAAACTAGACGAAGTTTCCATAAATATCTATCTTGACTTGTCCACAGCATAGGACACTCTTAGTCATAATATACTTACTGCAAAATTAAAACACTATGCAGGGGCGGATCTAGGGGGGGGGGGGTGTTACGGGGGTTATACCCCCCCCCCGCTTGGGAACCTGAACATACACTGTTAACGTCGGCTTCTCCGAGCACCTTGGCAAATTCCTAGCTCCGCCCCTGCTATGGAGTGACGGGTATCTCATGCATTAACTCTTCTGCAAAACTATATTTCCAATCGCAAGGAACATGTAAGCATTTAGAATTTTGAATCTGATCGATTTAATCTTTCTTGTGAAGTAACCGAATGATCAATATGAGGACTTCTCCTTTTCATAATATATGTAAACGATATCGAATATGCAAGTGAAAGTTTCAGCTATAACATATGCAGATGAAACCACACCACAGAGACACCTATTATTACAGAACTAAGCGCCCATCTAGCGAAGATAAGCGACTGCTTAAAAGCGAATGAACTGGGTCTTATAATATAAGTGTCTTATAATATAAGTGTAGCAGGAATGCATTAAAGTGGCGGAAGGCGTTTGTATTTTGTGTTATTCTTCTTCACGTTCCGTTTGAGAAGTTAAATTCTCATTGGGTAGAAGGACACCTGGTGGCAGTCTCTAATTGGCGGAGAATTATAAGGCGCCAAATGCGCCGCAGGTTTTGACGGCTGGTATGGTGACTATGGTCCTCACAACTGAAGTGGGTGTTCTAACAGGCAGACCGCCCTGTATATCTGTATATCCTCGGGTTGTCATTTGCAGGTATGTGTCTTTCCATTTGTTTGCATAGAGCTACTTTCATTAACTGCTACTAGTGTATATTCAGTATTATGGTTACACAACTGAAGCAGGTGTTCCAGCAGGCAGACCGCCCTGTGTATCTAATCTTCGTGTTGTCAGTTTCAGCTGTAATAAAGCCTATAATTGCAACCGTTCGCTGGTTTATTCTGACCCTCTTCGGAATCCTGCCGACTGCGCCATTGTAACAGTTGTGTACTGTGATGATTCCCGAGTGGCCGGAGTCACAAGAACTGTGAACGAACGGTGAGGCAATTATTACAGCTGCAAATGACAACACGAGGATTAGACATACAGGGCGTGGGCCGGGGCTCAATGACTTTAACCCTCCTGCTTGCCCACAGGAGAGGGTGAATATCCGTTTAACGGCCTACCGTCTAGATGAATGCTCGCATGATAATCTCGTTCCAAATGTCCTAATCTGGCACATCGGTTACAACGAATTGATGGACCCTTCCTCTTTCTCGGTGGGCTGGACATTTTGGCCATGGGGGCGTTCCTTGGACTACTCTCCAAAGTGTGAATCCGACGATCCATCGTTATCATCCTTTCTTCAGTCTTTTCCATCTTTGACAGTAAGGTAGACATCTTGGAAAGCAGCTCTTGGTTGACATCCATGACTTGCGGATGACTCACGGCCGGCTTACTTTTCCTAATGCTCTCCGTTTGGCTATATTCGTGATCGGCTTGTCTTACTACCATCAGCATCTTGTCGTAATTACCACTGGCATCGAAGAGATGACGGGTAGCTTCCCTCAGTCTTTGACTTCTTAATCCCACCCAGAATTTTGTTCTGCGCATTTGCGGATTGGCTGCAGAACCGAGGTGCCCACTTTCCCGAATGTGTGACAGGAGTTCCTCCAGGCGGCCTCCCCATAAAGTAACACTTCCACCCTCTTCTTACCGAGAAGCAAAAAAGTCCTCACATAACCTTTCAGGTGTGAGTACAACGCCAAAGATTAAATCAAACTTATTAAGGATCTGACTCGAGTGGTTACCTAACCGGGGCAGCGAAACACCTCCAACAGAACGCTGTATTAGTGCATGCAGAAGTGCTGCCGCTGGATGTCCCTTCCTCGCTATATACACAGCGAACGTCGTAACTCCATATTAGAATACCTTTGCTTTCCGGTGATGATGCAAAACGGGAACTTACGTATTCTCAATGGAGTTACGAAGTTCGCTGTGTATATAGCGAGGAAGGGGCATCCAGCGGCAGTAAGGCCTACTTCTGCACGCAATACGGCGTTCTGTCAGAGGGACTGTTACATAAATAAAATAAAAGTTTCCGCCATTTCATGTGCCATCTTTCACATCCCAAGCACAAAGCATAAGTTTGCTGATAAATGCATAAGACACAATATCCTAACCATAATGAATGACACATCACAAGTCATTTTGGACAAAGCAAAATCACATAGTTTAAAGGGATATTTGAAATACATAAAAAATACGATCATCAATTCGTACGCCTATGAATCTAATATCCCTCATTGCTACATATGTAATAAATAATGTTAAAATAAGCACATAACGGTCCGTAATATATTTGGCTACTAACCATTGACTTTCTGTAGTGACACATGTTCTTTTCTATTTTTCTCTTATGCCAACTTGCTTTTTCTTTTCGATTTTTAAATATTTTTTAGGTGTCTCCCATACTAGAGACTGCCAAGTCTTAATGGGATTCTCCTCAACAAATGCCAAGGCGTTTTGTCTTGTCAGTTCATTCCACTGTTTTTGTTAATTGGAATGTTGAAATGAATATATTCTTGATCTTGATCTGGTTATGTAAGTTCAGTGGCCAAATTTCGTCCATGTGTGCACCAAACTTTGAACACATTTCCTCTTATTTCTCAAGACTTTTTGCGAATAAAATTGAACAATTTATTGTTCGAATTCATGCATAGAATCGATATCAATCGGCTGTAAAGTTGCCCTAGTGTTCACTTGGCAGATATCCTCTAACGACGCACTATCGGATCGACATCGGCTGTCCTAGCGATATGGACAGGAAGGGCGACTGCGGGCTTGAAGCGAGGGAGGGTAGGCGCGCATTGGACACCTTCTTGGTAAAAATAATTTATCATTTACGAAATTCACGGTGCCCTCAATATTGATCGTAGAGACTTCTACAATGTATAGAACAATGTGGGGTTGTATTGCCAGTCACGGAAAAATATTCCTAAAATATCACTCGTACAAGGTGCAGTTCATTACAACAGCAGCCACAGTACGAAATTAAAGCAGTATTCTGCTAATTTATTGAATATTTATGCCAGTAGGCCTAGTGTCCATACGTCGTCAATAGATAGATGTTTTACATACTAAGGGTTTTCAGCAATTATGCAATATTGAGCACAATTTAACATCAATACCATAAAGATATTGTAGCCATGGCCTTGGTTTATGGTGCATGATAGCTTTGTTTTCAACAGTTTTTGTTTATTGACAGGCTTGTTTAACGTACTACCCCATATTCATGTAACTTATAAACTGATAATTTGATGTACGTTTATACGTTTTACTTGCTTAAAATGTCGCTGTACCAGGTTACGGAAGCGTGAAAGTGTGTGCTAAAAGACTGTTTTGCGCGCCCAATCTGGTAACGGTAGTTCTTTGGTTTCAATAAATGAGTTTGCGCCGATGTGGAACCGCCTCCTGCGTGGGAACCGTCTCCCTGCGAACGACGCAAACTCAGTGATGAGAGAAAGAACACATTTCAATGGGGAAAAGCCGAAACCTTTCGGCTGGCGGGCGTAAGCAAGGACGTACGTGCGACCGCCTAAATGTTGGTTGGTGCAACCGCCGTTAGCTCACGGGCGTCGGCAGGGCGGTGATACGTCCGGCGCTTGTACGTCCGGCGTTTCAGAATTGCGACCACCGTTTCCGACCGCTTGGTGCAACCGGCCCCTGTTGGGAAGGGGGCTATGACGCGTATCACTGCGGAAGAGACTAATGTGCCTTGATGTACTAGTTGGTGGTGCGGAGACGCTTTTTGCATGTTCTGTGTCAATCGATATATTATGCATTATCACCTTGAGTTGTCAGTTACATGGTTGCTGCGCGAGCTCATAAATATATGCAAGACTGTGCGGACTATGTTTGTGGAGTCGTATTGTCGCTGGCAAATGGCGCTGGCGCTGACTAAGGTGCGATCAATGTGTGAAGGTCATTGCCTGTGTGCTATAATTAACACGAGAAAAGGGATCTCTCGCCTTTCGCTCAGCTGCGGCCCATGGTGACACCAGCTCCGAGATATACTCATTCCATCGGGATAAACACAGACCTGTGATTGGGTATGTAACACTGTCGACTTGTACTTGTCGTGAAATGTACGTTGGTTCGTGCGAGAAAATGAATCTTAATTAGGTGTAGACCGCTCTATCTTACTAATATAGTTTAAATAGAGATCTTTATGTCTTAGTGTCTTCACATTAGTCCGTTCACCGTTAATTGGAATACATTGGTTGAGAAGTTCTATGTTTGCAGAAATATCGGTGTCTATCTTATTTAGACCTTGGCGACGTAGTATATTTCGCCAGTGTCTGGGGATTTCTTGCGCAATACTATTTAAGGCCATGTCTTCTATTTCTATGTTGAAAGTATGATGAAGACCTAATCTGGTCAGAAAGTATCTGTTACCGTCCATAATATCATTCCATCACCGTATTCCGTGCTCTTCCCATTTATTATACTTTGGGTAGAAGATGTTGCTCAGTTTCCCCCAATTAAGCTAAATTTATTATTCCATGGTTTCTCATATTGAATGTAGGATATATTGATTGGGAGATCTGATTCTTTGAGTTCAACTTGAACAGTGGTTGGATCCAATCGCAGAGCGACCAGCCTCTTCATAACCCCTCCCCGTGGAGACAAGTTTTCGTGGCGTAGATGTTCCTATAGTGACCCACTCTTACCTGCGCTTGGTGAAGACCACGTTGTATCGACCCTCACCTGTGTCGTAAAACAAAAAACAGTCAGGTCGCGAAATAAATACCAAATAGCACTAATCCACATCCAATTTCTTTCATTATAATAAAAATAATGTATTTACATATAGCTTCATTATGCGTCGTTTTCCTTTGCTTATGGACTCCAAAATTACACATAGAAGACTAATAAGCTTGCAACCACATCGCCACCATCACCATCTCAATCCATAACCCGTAGTAAAAGCAGGTGAGATCTAAATGAATGGCAGTTGACAACAGAAGCAGATAAGTAATAGCAATGTGCAATCGAAGGAATCGCCATTGGAAACATGAAAGGCGTAAGCAATTGTCTGAAGCACTAGCAACAACCTGCATTGTTGTTAGGAAGGAAGCGAAATCAACAGTATATCATTCTAATTCACCTTATTCACGGAATCGCCATATTGACGCCAAAACGAGGCTGTGCCTGCAAACACAAACTGCGTGACTCGCCAAACGCGTGAAATCTAATGGGAGACACTGCTGCGGGTTCGCTGCGAAATAGCTCCCGGGTGATTTCAGTAGCAAAATGACCGATTTCAGGTAGATGAAAAGGGTGTCAGGGTTCTGGAGTAAGTACATGTAAAAAAAAGGGTGTTTTGGGGCGAGTATATTTGAAAAAAGTGGGGTATTTCGCGCGGCATGCAGCAAGGGTTAATTGACATGAAAGCCCCCCTATATGTTTTAACTCCCTTTCCACGTCAGCTAGGAGCTTTGTGCTGTGACATATTAGTCTATGGACCTACTATTGTTTTTGCTTTTCTTATGAGTATTTTTTATTGAGTATTGAGTGAATCCTATGACCCGGACATTCTTTGCCTACTACTTATATGATAGACCCACGTAAAATGGCACGATAGGCCTATAGCCTTACAGGCTGAAAGTGCCGTTAAACCCAAATCAAACCACGTGATAACTTGTGAACACAAGCGTTGTTGAACCCCGTGTTTTACCCGGGGAGATAAGCTTATTATGCTGGGTAAATGAAATTATGCTCACATATTTAAGCTCATGAAAGGACCAATGTGGCAATAATTCTACCCCCCCCCCCCTCCATGCACGTATTGATTGACTGTGCCTGTGCCGTTGCATGAACTAATTGGTCTAATCTTAAAACAGTGATCACCACTTTTATGGGAGAATGTGGTTGTTGCACGAAATGCAGAGAAAAAAGTAATTGCACCCCTCGAGAATTTAACGCACGACCCCATTATCAAAAGGGAAACGCTCTACCGACTGAGCTACGCCGTCTTCAACGTTACGCAATGCATTTCCGTGCGTCATATTGTACCTCCAGCAACCATTCCCTGCAAAGTTTGTAATAAAAACACCAATAACGTTTGATTTTATTTGCCGTTAACTTTCCAATGGACATATCAACCTTAGCTATCTTCCACTAAGCAGATAAGCTCTGTTGAAGTGATAGCATCCCACTGCTGGTCGGGGATACCCCCCAGCTGAAGGGGGTCACTCGTTCCATGTGGCATAAGCCTACACGTTCGGCTATTGTCAAATGTGCTCGAAAAAGATTAAAATTTGCAGAAATGGGTCTTATTTGTTAATTAGAATCAGGGGGTGCGTCCGCTTCCAGTAACATCCGCCAGGGGCCGCATCTACAAGTTAGAGGGCGCTCATGGTCCCCCCAATTGACCTCACTTTTGCCCGATACTACACTCTCCCCCGTCATATGTTTTTTTGGTCTTATTCATCAATAACAAATAATTAAGTCTACGGGTATAACTAAATAGCCTTATTATGAGCCAATATACATCATTTCCCGTGCCCTCATAATATTATTATAATAAGGTGAATATTCGAGCAATACATATGTAATATAGATTATGGTATACATAAATATTGACGTGAGACGAAAGGATCAGAAGCATCCGAACCACTTCGTTCCCGGCACATACCTACATATACTTGTCAATCTGTTAACATGAATTTATATTACCTTAATATTTACAACGTCACGTCAATACATATATAATATAGATTAGGGCATACATAAATATAGACGTGAGACGAAAGGATCAGAAGCATCTGAACCGGTCCACCTGATATGTGTAATATCAAGGATTACATATACTTAACTATAGTGCTGAATATACAGTGATGAAATGTAAGGTTCAGACACATCCGAGCCTGTTCATTTGTAATAATTACTTTTAAAAATGTAGCAGAACTGGTTTGCAGTATTGCCAGCGATAGCTAAGATCATTAATACTAGCAGATGGCAAACTCGTCACTGTGGCTTAGGCCGCCGTGTCGACAATTTACATAATTTTCTCGCTGTTATATGTATATGTATGTATTAAACTTAAAGAACCTGACTGTCCTAAACTTTGTACATGGAGAACTCTAATATACTTAAACCTTGATGACATAGGGGCAAATAAATCAGTTCTCCTTTACATGACACTCTGTATCCTCAATCAGAACATCCGGTATGAAAGTAGGATAGCACGCCCCTGAATTAGGAGGCCAGCAGGATGATATGGAGAAGGGGAAGACTCACTATGAGCAACCAGAACTTCCGGTGTGCTATTTGGATAATTCTCCTCTAAGTGCGGATTAGATGGACTAACAGGATGATAGGGAGGGCTCACTATCAGCAACCAGAACATCAGCACGCAGTTTTTAGAACTCCCTTCCCAGAGACGATACGGTAGTCTGACAGAACATTCGGTACAGTATTAGGAAAACTCTCCCCTGAGAGGGGATCAGGTGGTCTGATTGGATGGTAGGGAGACGGAAAGGACCAACTATCGGCAACCAGAACATCCGGTACGCAGTTAGTAGAACTCTCCTCCAAGAGAGGATCAGGTGGTCTGACAGGATGATAGGGAGAAGGAGAGGAACAACTATCAGCAACCAGAACATCCGGTACGCAGTTAGCAGTACTCTCCTCCAAGGGAGGATCGGGTGGCCTGATTGGATGGTAGGGAGAAGGAGAGGACCAACTATCAGCAACCAGAACATCCGGTACGCAGTTAGCAGAACTCTCCGCCAAGAGAGGATCAGGTGGCCTGATTAGATGGTAGGGAGAAGGAGAGGACCAACTATCAGCAACCAGATCCTCCGGAACGCTGTTAGGAGAACTCTTCTCTGAGAGAGGATCAGGTGGCCTGACAGGATGATAGGGAAGCTTGTGTTTGGTGCTTTGGGGTGGTTGGCCTGGGTGATAGCTCGAGTAACGGCCTACAACCCGAGCCTCTAAGAGTTTAAAGAGGGAGTGATCTCTACTCTAGGTTCTTGTATAGGAGAAGGAGACCGCGAACGGTAACCGTCTTTGCTGCAGTCTCGTGCAAAATGAGTAGGAGATCCACAACGGTAACATTTGGGGGGTGTCTTAGATCCAGCAGGAGGTGAAGGTGATCTGGGGCGAAACTGTTTTTTCAACATCTGCAAAATCTGTGTAACTTGTTGATTGGTATTAGCCAAATCAGCCTTAAGTTGGGCAATCTCGGACTCCCAGTTACCATCTTTTGGGTCTTTAACTTTCTGGGAATTTTCAGCCAGTTGGTTTTGTTTGTCAGTATTAATTTTCCTAATCTGGTAATTTTCAAGATCCAATGGGGTATTATCATTTTCAAATGTGACTCTCCTGATTTCGGATCTAAAACCCCCAATCATGCGATGATTGTGCATGGACGATTTCACCATTTGAACAGCTTCGTCCAATGTGGAAGGGTTTTTCTCTAAAGCACTCAGAGCTGCTTTCTTGTCGATGCATCCTCGACAGAAAGAATCTATTGCCATGATCTGAATGATTTCTTCAGGAGTATTTGGAAACCCATCAGTTGCCAGTTCTAGTACTCTATCTGCAAATTCATCAAGGGGTTCTTCTATAGTTTGTTTTAGATATTGCAGTTGCCGACGGAGAGAGGAAGGGGTATCTTTCTTACTAAATCTGGTGGCCAATTTTGCAAATAGAAGTTGAATATCATTTTGTATCAGTTGCGATTGAGAACAGAAAAACTTCAGAGCTCTATCCCGGAGTGACTCCACTAATTTATCTAATTGGGTCATATTGTCCCAAGCATATCTTTGAACCATTCTTTTGAATTGTACCTCAAATGGTTTCCAGTCCTCCCTTCCATCAAACGTGGCCATTTGTGGAGGAGGCGACCCATCAACTCTCTCCCTACGAGTGGATTGGTTCCACAGGAATTCAGAGAATTTATTTTCAGGTACAATTTTCTGAGACTGATGTTCCATATGGGGGGAAACTTCTGAGTGTCTGGTTTCTTTTAATTCTTCTTGTAAATTATTAATCATTCTGTTCATCTCAGCTGATTGTCTCTCGAATTTAGATTTAATTGCATCATTGCTTTTGATTAAGTTATCTCTATCCTGGGACCATTGATCACGTAGTTTATTTATTTGCTTTTGAGCATCTACTGCTATTTTTCCATTGTTCTTCAGCAACTCTTCCTTTTCACCTTTTTCAGTCTTTATCTGTTGTTGCAAATTTTCCAGCTTTTGTTTTTTGTCTTTCAATTCAATACTCAAATTATCAACCCGATTTAACAGGCTTTTGAAGGTTTGCCACTGCACATCAGGGTGTGAATTTACAGCAGTCTCATATCCATGAGATGGAGAAAGTGACTTACATTCAATCAACTTTTGATCAACTAATGGCTGTAAAATTGTGGCAGGGATATTACTTTCAGTTAACAAATCTTCCAGAGTGAGACTAGCCTCTTTATCATCTCGCAAAGAGATGATAGCAGTGGCACGATTTAGACCAATTCCCGTTAAAGTTTGTAATTCTTCCAAAGTTGCAAAATTAATGTTTAAAGCCATATTGATTATAAGAATATTTTATAAGGTAAATATACAAAGAGAAAAGAAAACCATCTTTGTAATATTTAGTAGTTAGTGGTATGGAAAAGGAGACATTATCCACCAACAAACAAGCCAAAATATTCAGATAAGTGTCAGGTTGGCCTAGAACGAAATGGTCAGCAGAGCAAACAGAATCAATTATGCACAAAAGTTGGTTGTCAAGATAAAAAAAAATATCAAAACAAACAAATAGTAATCTGACTAGGAAAAGAACGAGTGAGAATCAGAAACTTCCGATACTACACAAGTCAATAACCCGCCAGGCTACTAAAATGTCTACCCAAGCTAACACATCATGTGACCAATGCCGGCGAAAAAATGTCAGGCCTGGTCAGTGTCAACACCCGAACAAAGATTGTCAAAGTCAACAATAACCATGCGATAAAACCCCAAAAATAGGCGTTCATCCATGGACTTCTGACACCAATGTTGTATAAATGGTATTCTGAGGTTTTACTCACTGGTTGTAAGTTCCAGTCGTATTTGGAGTTGTGAGATGGCTGCCGGCTGACACAACAGAACTTGAAGGTCCCGCCGTGCTCTTTGCCGTTCCGTGCCAATCTGCCGGCCCACAGTCCCTCTCGCTAGGGGGTGCGTCCGCTTCCAGTAACATCCGCCAGGGGCCGCATCTACAAGTTAGAGGGCGCTCATGGTCCCCCCAATTGACCTCACTTTTGCCCGATACTACAGTTTGAACAATAATGACCTGACAGACTTAATAGTGATCATTGACGGCAGGAGAGAAAGGCCCTTGTGCCACTCACCAGGGCAACACGTCATATGCACTAGCCGTTGCAGGTATAGCCTCGTTCTCGGGTGGGAATTCCCAACTTACATGTGAAGAAGAAGTCAGTGAGGACACTGATGATGACGAAGATCGACTTTGGGTCAAAGAGCGTGTCTTTTGCAACCAGTCCCGACTCTCTAGCGTCGCTATTAAGCGAGACTTCCCGTTTTTCAGTGAAACAGACATACAAACTAACGAACAAACAAACACGATCAACTGACATATGACGAATTTTCGTCATAACGACAAACAAGCAAACAAACAAACAAGAGATATTCGACCATAGGTCGAGGACGAAAATCCATAAGTACATTTGGAAGCTGTATTAATGGCGACGTTACGAGTCGTCAGGGCCAATTTCGGCTAAAGGGCCTTATAGGGGCAATTTGGGCTAAATGCTGTCTTTGACAGACAGTGTGGCACTGTAGGCGGAGCTTAAATGGACATCCAGTTTGAAGCCAAGATCGCGTCTCTTGAAGCAATATTAAAGTAACTTTTATTTATTATGTCTTATTTATTATGTCTTCGTGACTTCACGAACTTCATGTGACGATCACGAAAATATTCGAGATGGCTTCTATTTTGTTAAATATACCTACTTACGAAATCATTGGTGAACTCATGAACTTGTGGGTGATGGTAGCTATTGCCAAATTATCTGAACATCAAGCAGGCCCAAACTTTCGTAGGAGCACTTAAGCTATGACGTTGACGCACACTTAGCCCCCTCGCCATAAGGTGTCTCTGAAGACGACGTGTTTAAGTGAACATGAAATTTTGTTCTCGAGAGCGATTGTTTGACTCATTATGAATGGCGCTACGATTTTTACTTTTTATCTAATAATACGTCATCGTGACGTGACATGACGTCATTTGACCTTCGCGCAAATGCTCAAGATGGCTTCTATTTCTTTAATATGTCTACTTATCAACTCGGGTTATGACAGCTATTGCCAAAGTGGCTGAAAATAAAGCAAACCCAACATTTCGTAGGGGCACGTTAGCTATGACGTCATTTTTGATGCATACTTATCCCCTGCGCCAAAAAAGGACAAACTGTCCCTGAACCCGACCTGCAACGTCAAGCGACCCGAAAGTCGCCATACCTTATAATAGCTGAGTAATAGCTTACGTAAGATATGTGAGGTCATGACGTCATAGTGACGTTATGACGTGACGCACGACAACGTCCAAGTGGCAATACGCCAAGGCTTACTTCCACAACTTATTCGATTAAATAGCTAGGCGATAGAAAGTATAGTCCTTCAGCTATGGCTTGACGAAATGGCCAAAAGTTGCATTAGTTCATCATTGCGGAGACACGGAGACCTAGGACAAGAACAAAGAACACTGCATGCGAAGTGATATAGCAACTCATTTGTTTGTTTTACTAGTTCTCTGCCGATCAATGGTCCCTACCAGTTGGCGTAAAGATCACAGCCCTGGCATGTTTTTCCTAATTTTGACGTGGTTTTAAAGAGGGACACATTCTCCATTCACTCATCATTGGTGGCCCTGCAAAGGTGTCGTCCCACTTTGAAGCGCTCTAGCGCCATAACATAGCAACA
Source organism: Arenicola marina (assembly GCA_964019135.1). Classification (NCBI taxonomy): domain Eukaryota; kingdom Metazoa; phylum Annelida; class Polychaeta; family Arenicolidae; genus Arenicola; species Arenicola marina. The sequence goes on along the minus strand of OZ025259.1, from coordinate 17,805,017 downwards.
TTCGCCTGATTGAAGCTTTAAGTGATCTGTAGATGCTTATTGGCAACTAGTTGGCGAAAAGATTGCAATTTTAGCATTTTTATCTGATTTTTGACGATTTTTCTTTTAATGGCAAGAATCTGTACGTTTATCATTAGGCCAGTGGCTTCATTGCCATGGAAACAACAAATAATACAGAAATCGCCGTGTTTTTCTTATAACTTGCTTTAAGGTGATATTACCTCACTGTGTGGTTTCTTCATTTTTCCCTATAGGATCCCATGTTAAACGATTTTGACTATATACCGAAAAGTAATAGGGCTATGGAACCATGTCGATAGATTATGACTCAGCTTAGTATTATCCATCCACAGCGGCAAGCATTGAGTTATGGCTTGAATAGGACGGCCGTGGGAGCCTCTGCTAACACCAAAAAGCCGTATCTTTCACCATTGGCCAAATTTCAAAAAACTCCTGTGACGTCACTATTTGATCCAATCGCATACGGTAAACACTGAGGCTGCTATGTATCATGTTTAACTAAGGAAAAATCCCGGTGTCCCTTGATGGAGGCACTTGTGAAATACACGACAAAACATTTTTCCCAGCCTAAAGATACAGCGCTTTAACATTGGAATTCCCATAGAGAAATGCCGTCGGCCCTGGAACCGGAAGTAAGATAGGAACACATTGTTTTTAGTTTGCAGCTATACGAGGAACTACTTTTCCTACAATATGATGCAACTTTCTCAATTTTGGGATTTTTTTCTGATTTTTGACCACAAATGACGTCATCGTGACGTCACGGGACGTATCAAAAAACTCTAAGATTCGACACAATTCATCTCAATTCATATTTCTATGGCATATTAGAACATCATAGCGATAGCTTGATGACAAATGTGCCCAAAAGCAAGAAAACTGACAGAGGTAATTTAATGCGTTTTCCGCAAAACTTATGAGAACAATACCGGAAAATTGCGTATTGAATGCTAGCGCATTTTAAAACGGATCAGAGATTTCTAGCGTCAATATTAACGGAGATATAAGCGTTTTTGGTTATTTTTTCAGAAGATTGCTGGGATCTTGACCTTTGACCTTTTAACCTGGGTGACTAGTATGGTGTAGCCCTATTGCCTAGCTATTAGACACTAAAGACTGCGAACCGAGGTATGCAGCCTATATACTGGGCCACAGTATATAGGCGACCGCGACGCGTGTCTGCGTCGCCTTGAAAGTTATCATCTGGCTGACTGTGCGCAGCCTGAATTATGTCAACAGCCAACTCACCCCCTCTACCAGCGCTGCAATGACTCGGTCGGGTTCGGTCATGACCTCAACCTACACCCCACCACCCCTCCCCAGCTGAACGCATGTATCTGATGAGTGTCGGTGGGCTAGGGGGCTGCAGGAGTCGGGTGGTTGGGTGTGGGGGATAAGCAGAGAGGAGTCCATTACCCCTGCTTGGTGTGGGTGGGCATGGGGGACGTTGGGGGCGGGGGGGGGGGGAGGGGGGGGGGCGAGGAGTCCATGAAATTTGGGCCGCTAGGGCGTGCGCAGGAATTATTGAAATCCGGGGGGGGGGGGGACACAATAATGTGTTCCACACAAGGCACATATATACCTTAGGGCCTGAAAGGGGGGGACACGTGAAATTGGTGCCGCTAGGGGGTGCGCAGGAACTATTGAAATGCGCGGGGGGGCACAATAATGTGCACATATATACCTTAGGGCCTGAAAGGGGGGGACACGTGCTCCCCGTGCACGCCCATGCACGGCGGGTGAGAGTGGACGAGGTGAAGTGGGGGGGGGGGGGCAAGCGTGTATGATTCTGACGAGTGAGGGTAAAGGCGGTGGAGGGGATCAGTGCATGAGCCTGGTGGAAGGGAGTGGGGCCGACGATCTATTTAGTGGCGTTCAACCTGCTCCCTTCCCATGATTGACGCCGACGGCTCTCCCAATGTATCACATCACAATATATAAACAACACGGTGCCTTATCGCGAACCGTTCACTCACTGTCCTCGACAGCCGGCGCTGTCTGGATACGGCGCCGACTTTAACATGGGAAACCCCATAAGGAATCTTTGGCCCTCTAGCGGGAAAAATAAACTAGAAAGTATCTTTGTTTAATTAAGAAACAACTAGGCGGTAAAATTAGACGTTCTGGGCCCCGAATCCGATCTCTCTATTCCCAATATTAATTTTACAGTGAATTTACTTCGTATTTAAATATTTTATTTTTTTGACGCCCTGTGACGTCATTGACGGCGATGTTTTTCTTCGGAAAATTGGTTATACCGACTTTCTTAATACATCATTGGAGGTTGACGACGATCGAGAAAGTTAACGTGGGAAAACAATGTCCATCTAGTTTGAACATGAGGACAGGGTGAACTATGACGTCATTTTGCGCGAAACTTCGTCCTACGCGCAAAAAATGTTCCATATTAACGTTGTGTCCCCTGATCAGTGGAACATTTTAATGCTAGTCGTATCTCTTTAGAACAAATATTAAGCAAGCCTTAGCACTTTTACGTTTTTCCTTTAATCGAATGGTCTTGACCTTTGACCGTTGACATTGGGAAGACCGTAACTTGAACATTGTAGAGGCTGCCACATGCCACATTTCCTTAAAAGTTTGTGAACGATAGATGTTGTCGTTAGGTCAGTAGAAGATACGAACAAAAACAGGAATGCATAAAGCTTAAGTCTAGTGGATGCCGGTGGGCGGGGGGCGGGCCAGTAATGCCGGAGTCGGATGAGTGTCGACGGGCTGTGGGGCTGCAGGAGTTGGGTGGATGGGTGTGGGAGATGAGCAGAGAGGAGTGCATCAACACTGGTTGGTGTGGGTGGGTGAGGGGGCGGGGGCGTAGGGCCACCCGTCCGTGAGGCTGGCGGGCGGCTGCGGGGGCGATTCGTTTGGAACTCTTTGTACGCAATATCATGAGGACACGGAGAACTATGACGTCATTCCTACGCGTAAAAAATGATCCATATTAACGTTGTGTCCCCTGATCAGTGGAACATTTTAATGCTAGTCGTATTTCTTTAGAACAAATATTAAGCAAGCCTTAGTACTTTTACGTTTTTCCTTTAATCGGATGGCCTTGACCGTTGACCTTTGACATTGGGAAGACCGTAACTTGAACATCGTAGAGGCTGGCACATGCTACATTTCCATAAAAGTTTGTGAACGATAGATGTTGTCGTTAGGTCAGTAGAAGATAGGAACAAAAACAGGAGTGCATAAAGCTTAAGTCTAGTGGATGCCGGTGGGCGGGGGGCGTGCCAGTAATGCCGGAGTTTGATGAGTGTCGACGGGCTGGGGGGCTGCAGTTGTGTTGGGTGGATGGGTGTGGGGAATGAGCAGAGAGGAGTGCTGTAACACTGGTTGGTGTGGGTGGGAGAGGGGGGCGGGGGGGGGCGGAGGGGCAGAAGTCCGTGAGGGTGGTGGGCGGCTGCGGGGGCGATTCGTTCGGAACTCTTTGTACACAATATCAATGCGCTGTACTGGTGTGCTACCTGCTCCACTCACTCCCTCCCCACGACTGTGCCTGGTCGCCTCTCCCGATAAATCACATCACAATATATAAACAACACGGTGCTTTATCGCGAACCGCTCACTCACTCCAATCGCTCACTGTCCGCTCGCACTTTAACATGGGAATCCCCATAAGGAATATTTGGCCCTCTAGCGGGAAAAGTAAAATAGAAAGTATCTTTTTTTAACTAAGAAACAACTAGGCGGTAAAATTAGACGTTCTGTGACCCGAATCCGATCTCTCTACTCCCAATATTAACTATGCAGTGAATTTAATGCGTATTTAAATATTTCTTTTTTTTCGCCGCCATGTGACGTCATTGACGGCGAATTTTTCTTCGGGAAATGGGTCATAGCGACTTTCTGAATACATCATTGGAGGTTGGCGACGATTGAGAAAGTTAAAGTGGAAAAACAACGTGCATCTAGTTTGAACATTAGGACAAGGTAAACTATGACGTCATTTTGCGCGAAACTTCTTCCTACGCGCAAAAAAATGATCTATATTAAAGTTGTTTCCCCTAATCAGTGGAACATTTTGACGCTAGTCGCATCTCTTTAGTACAAATATTAAAAAAGCCTTAGCACTTTTACGTTTTTCCTTTAACCGGACGGCCTTGACCTTTGGCCTCTGACATTGGAAAGTGTATGACATTGCAATTGTAGAGATTCGGACACGCCACATTTCCATCAATATTGGTGAACGATAGCTGTTGTCGTTAGGGCAGTAGAGGGTAGGAAAAAATGCAAACAAGCAAACATCGTTGTTCCAAAAAATCGTCCTTCCGACATAAGACGACATATCTACGATATTTCGTCTTAACAAGAGATATTCGACCATAGGTCGAGGACGAAAATCCATAAGCACTGTCGCAGTTCGGTTGGCTCGGCTGACTTACTGAATACAGGTCAACAATTGCGAAACTACTTGACGATGACGAGGGCCAATTTCGGCTAAAGGCCTTTAAGGGACAATTTGGGTTAAATACTGCTTTCGGCAGGCAGTGTGGGCACTGTAGGCGGAGCTTAAATGGACATTCAGTTTGAAGTCACGAACGCTTCTGTCGAAGCAATATTAATGGTACTACCTGACCTTTACCTTTTATTTATTATGACGTCATTTGACGGTCACGAAAAAAATTCGCGATGACTTCTATTTTGTTAAATAGAAAATTGATACCTACTTATGAACTAAGGTGATGGTAGCTATTACCAAATTAGAACATCAAGCAAGACTTATCCCCCTCGCCATAAGGTGTCTCCGAAGACGACGTGTAACGTCAAAAAAACCTGTAGTCGCCATACCGTATAATAGATGATAGTCCCGCGGATAAGCGAAAAATGTTGTGCATGTTGTGGTAAAGCCATGAAATTTAGCACACATGGTCAAAATTCATGTCTAATCAAATTGAGTTATAGTATCAAGTCAGATTTGGCCCCTGCCCGGTATGGCGGCCATTTTTCAAAATGGCGGAAAGTCCCATAGTATCTTTGAAACTGAGAAGGACGCAACTGTTAAGTTTATTTCTATACATTGCTTTTCGGGTTCGCAGTATGCCACAAAAACCATTATTGATGACATATTTATCTGTATGCTAAAGCCTGTATCTATAGCCTAAACCTCATCACACAGAGGGTTCTGCCTTATCGTCAGAGAGTTTCCCCAATTGCTTGGGGTTGCGTTCTACTTGTAGTCACCCCATTACATCTACTCGTAGTGATGGCGGACAGGGATGATTCTCATGAGAGAGAAAGTCCTTCAGGTTTCCGTTGCGAACTTGACACGCAATGTAAAGCCTTTGAAAAGATATGGCTCTCAGTCCTGAACATGTACGTGCAGGAAGTTTTTTGTTAATTGTCATGTCTAGTGCCTTCTACCAACAATATCTCGATCATTCACGACCGAAAATTTCATGCGAAGCATGGTCCCAGCGACTAGAACATGTTTGCGGGCAAAAGCTAAGATATCTTAGCGAAATGACCCATGATCTCGAGACCTGTAGCCTGTTGTGTTTAGGTCTGCGACCACGGTACATATGAATATCCTCACAATGACTTTTAAATTTCCAGATGTCGTGTGTTATTGTTGAAAAACCCGCCATTGTGGCACACTAAGGGCGCCTAACTCTTGGAGACAAGTTGTTGGATTTTTTTTTCTTAAATAAAGTGATCCCTCTTCGTTTTGGAGATGTTGTGTATTGTTGTAGGCCGTATCCACTATCTTTGAAAATGGCGGATGCGTTGTCCCTAGATACACAATTTTGTTCAGCGATTCCGAAACCCCATACATAAACATAAAAAATCATCAGTGTTAATTTTCGAAATGTTGGTTAGTTTTCTTTGTCTGGTTTCGCTTTGCAACAGGATATTCAGTAGTGATTGTTCTTTTAACTCAGTGTCCCCGAAAACCTGTACCAAAATAACGGTTCTATCCCTCTTGTTTACAAGATATTGAGTATTCTTGCTAGCCTTGTCCGTCATATTGGAAAATGGCGAATGCGTTGCTCTTAGATACACGAAAATGTGTCGGACCCCGAAAACCAACACATAGACTTAAATAGAATGATCCCTCTGCGTTTAGGAGATGTTGTGTACTGTTGCAGGCGGTCTACTCCGTCTTGGCAAATGGCGGATGCGTTGTCCCAACTTATACAATAACATTTCCTTACTCAGCTATCATTCTACATAAACATAAAAATCATTAGTGTTAATTTTCAACATATTGGCTATTTTGAGTGGTCCGTCATTTGAATAATTGCGGATGCGTTGCAACAGGATACGCAATAATGATTTTATTTCGAATTCAGCGACCCCGAAAAGATATGCACAGGTACAAAAATAATGGTTCTATCCCTTTTGTTTTCAAGATACTCAGTATTCTTGCTGGCCCGGTCCGTCATGTTGAAAAATGGCAAGCCCATGCCGCCAGCCCAGGGCATCAGCCCAGGGCCCTAACCTAGTCATAGACCTGGCCGCTAGTCCAAGCCGCTGGCTCAGGCCAGTAAGATAGCCCAGTAAGACAGCCTAGGTTGTTAGCCTAGGCCACTAGCCCAGGCTTAGCCCAGGATGCTAACCTAGACCGCTATCCTGGGCACCAACCCAGGCTTTACCCAGGCTTTGCCCAGGCCGCTAGCTCAGGCCGCTAGCTCAGGCCGCTAGCTCTGGCCCCTAGCCCAGGCAGCTTTGCCAAGGCCGCTGGTCCAGGCCACTAGTTTAATCCGTTAGCCCAGGCTCCTAGCCCAGGCTGACCGAAGACGTATTGTCTTAGGGGAGGGAGTATGGCCATGAGTGGGGGGGGGGGGCTGACCGAGGGAGTATTTTCATGGTGGGGAGGGGGCATGGGGCTGACCGAGGGAGTATTGTCATGGAGGGAAGGGGGGATGGGGCTGACCGATGGAGTATTGTCATAGGGGAGGGGGCATGAGGCCGACCGAGGGAGTATTGTCATGGAGGGGAGGGAGTATGGAGCTGACCGAGGGAGTATTGTCATGGGGGGAAACGTGCATTAGGCTGACCGAGGGAATATTTTCATGGGGGGAAGGGGGCATGAGGCTGACCGACGGAGTATTGTCATGGCGGGGGAGGGGGCATGAGGCTGACCGACGGACTATTGTCATGGTCCTAGATCTTTAGAAAATTATACTTGCTCCTATTGTACATTTCGGAACTGCTGTTATTGGATATATGCATTGGTCTTTCCATTCATATCGTGAACACAATAACCGGTACATGAATGTTGTTAAGTATTGTCTCGACACAATTAAAGTTCGTCCGAGGAACGTCTTCCTGTGAGAGTTATCACAGGAAGATCCGAGGCCGCCATACTCCCATTCGGTTTAACCATATGCGTTTCATCTTCACGCCGTTTCCTTTTGCCCGTACTTTCTGGATCAGCGTGCAAAATATGCACCCATGAATAGGAGGACCAGTGTTATGATTAGTGCGGTCTGGATTCCGCCACCCTTTCCCTATGCTGAAAGGACCACCCCGGGCCACGTCAGGGTCGCTTCAACCCCTCTACCTGCGTTGTAATGTCTCGGTCGGGCTTGGTCGTGACTTCAACCTCACTGCTCCTCACTGCACTGGGGGCTGCAGGAGTCGGGTGGATGGGCATGGGGGTGAGCAGAGCAGGAGTCCATTAACCCTGCTTTTATGTGGGTGGGCGGGTGGGGGGAGGGAGAATGAAATTGGTGCTGCTAGGGCGTGCGCAGGAATTATTGAAATGGGGGGAGTGGGGGGGGAGGGGGGCACAATAATGTTTTTTTTTGACGTCATGTGACGTTATTGACGGCGAATTTTTCTTCGGGAAATGGGTTATACTGAATTTCTGAATACATCATTGGAGGTTGACGACGATTGAGAAAGTTTAAGAGGGAAAACAACGTGCATCTAATTTGAACATAAGGACAAGGTGAACTATGACGTCATTTTGCGCGAAACTTCTTCCTACGCGCAAAAAAATGGTCCATATTAAAGTTGTGTCCCCTAATCAGTGGAACATTTTGACGCTGGTCGCATCTCTTTAGGACAAATATTAAGCAAGCCTTAGCACTTTTACGTTTTTCCTTTAATCGGATGGCCTTGACCTTTGACCTTTGATATTGGGACGTCCGTCACTTGAAAATTGTAGAAGCTCGGACATGCCATACTTCCATCAAAGTTGGTGAACGATAGCTGTTGTCGTTAGGACAGTAAGAGGATACAAAAAAAACAAATATACATACCTCGAGATTGAAGTGGCTAAAAGTCCTAGTCCAAGTTACATAAGACGAAAAAAAATTAATATTTCGTCTTAATAAATTTACAAACCGAACTTATACTAGCAGTATACTTCTGTCAGTAATAAAGACATTCGTTTCTATCAGGACTCGAACTCACGACGTTGCCCTTCAGAGCTCGCTGCTCTACCAATGGGCCACGAAGCCCTCTTCCTTCCCGTCGTTGTTTTTGCCTAATAAGGGGTTAATCTCAGCGTGAGCTGTAGAGACAAAAGTTGATTTCGTAGACAGAATCAACTTTTGTCTCTACAGAAGTTGATTTTGTCGATTAAACTTACATTTTTTCTCTACAAAAGTCTATTTTGTCGACGAAGCTTACATTTTGTCTCTACAAAAGTGTTTTTTGTAGACAGAATTAACTTTTGTAAAGACAGAAGTTGCTTTTGCAGACCAAATGCACTTTTGTAGAGACAAAAGTTGATTCTGTCGACGAAATGTACATTTTGTCTCCACAAAAGTTTATTCTGTCTACAAAATGAACTTTTGTCTCTACAAAATGAACTTTTCTCTCTACAAGAGTGTTTTTTGTAGACAAAATTAACTTTTGTAAAGACAGAAGTTGCTTTTGTAGACAAAAAAAAAAGCCCTTTTGTAGAGACAAAAGTTGACTCCGTCGACGAAATGTACATTTTGTCTTTACAAAAGTTGATTCTGTCTACAAAATGAACTTCTGCCTCTACAAAAGTGTTTTGCGTAGACGAAATGCTCTTTTGTAGAGACAGAAGCCTATTGGTTGACGAAATGAGAGGGGTAACACTTGGCGCCCCATATTACGTCTCAAATATTTACAGCAATGCCTCAATTCAGGCGTTATGTCATAATTTGAATTGCGTCGTTTCTGTAAATTATAATTTGATTTGTGTCGTGTCTCGAAATATTGAACACATATGCTTCAATTCAGGGGTCATGTCGCAATTCGAGTTTCGCTATGATACAAATGAGTTGCTACGTGTAGTTAATTCCGGGGGTCGTGTTCTAATTCTATTTCATACATGACGCAATTGATTGGGTCGCGACGCTAAAAAACTTACTACATGTCATTAATTGACGGGGTGAAGCTGCAATGCGAATTATGACATGACCAATATTTAACGTCATGTAGTAATTCGATTTCCGTCGCGACTCAATGAATTGCGTCGTGTATAAAATAGAATTAGAACACGACTCAACTATTTTGCGGTATGTAGTACTAAAATTTGGCACACGACGCAATTCACGCTTTTTGACGGGCTGATGCTGTCATAATAGGGTCTCGCCGGTGGTGGGCGAGCGAGCAGTCAGTACCCGATAAGACCTGAGTCACACCCAGCTCCGATTGGACGCTTCCAATGATACCGTCTCTCACCCCGCTCCTTTCAGCGTAAGGCCTATCCTCTCATCCATACGGCGTCTGGGCTGCCGCGCCCCCACCGCACCCCACGCTATCCGCCTCTACCCACCCCCCTTCCACTTCGACCCCCTTTGATTATTGCCACTCCACGTGACTAGGTCATGAGTCTCACCACTTGTGAGTCTTCGCTTGTCGCCCCCATCCCCTAGCAATCGCCACCGCCCTCATCCCCTAGCAATCGCCACCGCCCCCACCACCCCCACCACCCCACCACCTCAAGACAAGACAAGTGCTTCCGAGTAATATGACAATGGGGCTGGCAAAACCGGAACCAGACCCTCCCCTCCCCTCCCTGTCCCCCGCCCCCTGTCTCCCACCCTCTGTCCAGAACCTTGTAACCCTGCCCCTCAGACCCTTCTGTCGCGAATCCCCAAGAATTAGGGAGAGTGATATCGAATTTCCAAGGTGAGAATTGCTCAAGACTGGGCGCGAAAAAAATCCACCTTGAATGTGATATCGCGAATATCGAGGAATTGACACTGCTATAACGGATCGCGGTAAATAGAGAAAGGGTCTTTGCTTTGAACCAGGAATTTCACGGATAACGATCCCCATAAATTGCCAACGGCCAATTGCGAATGTCCAAGAATTCCCGGATGTCAATCGCAGAGATCGGAAAATGTATTCTCCACCCTCTGAAATGATTCCAGTATTAGTTCTTCCCGTGATGTTGACTTTACGGCTGTTCGGTATGGTAATAGCTTACCTAAAATATACAACACATTATACCGTGCCATTTATTATTTATTGTCCTGGTGACGACAATGGCAACTGTTTCATGTTAAATGTTGGTCCTGTTGGTATCACCCAGTCATTGGTCTCTTCTTGTCCCTCTCGCTCTCTGTTCCTTCATTTTCTATTTGTCACTTCATCACGCAAATAATATTTTAATATTCAATATAGACTGGAATATAGATTTTATGTTGCCTGGTGGAACATAGTCATCGTCCGTGGCAGTTCCGTAACCCGGTTTGGTACGTTTGTGCAAAAAAGTGCATGAAACACCAACCAAACCATCCATCCGTTTTCGTGCGATTGTAGTAGATCCATCGCTGCCATGCCTTCTCCATTCGTCGCTTACAAGGCTGGCTGATCGATGGTTCGAGCCCCGCTGTCCCATGTCTGCGTGGTCGGAGGATAAAGATCCCATGCCCTTCTTCGCAAAGAGTACGGGGTTACCCCCAGGGACATGGCTGAGCTGGAGATCAACGGGTCGTTGGTTCACGCCCCGGCACGTGCACCTGGGACCTAGTTTATCAGACCACATTTATCAATATCCCACAACATTTCTCGGACCATTTTTGCCTTCAAGGGGGTGGCCTAAAGCACTCACAAGTAGTAGAAGCTGCGTCAGGATAATTCGTAAATCGCTGGGGGTAACGCTTCTTGGGGGTAACGCTTTTGTCGGCGCGCATACGCTCCGGTCTCCTATGGCCACCTGGCGCGTAAAGGTTTGTACCCCCCCCCATTCCCCACATGTATCTCCTATACCCCCCACCCCTCCCGTAAACTACCCCTCCCCAAGCAAAACTCCCCACCCCCATGACCCCCACCCCTGTTCACGCCCCCCCCCCTTCCCACTCAACTAGCTAGACCCCTTACTACACCCTCCCAACCATGATAGTGAACGGTATTTCACAATCACGGAGTGACGTCATGGATGTGTCATCGCGGGTTAACTGCAAGGACAGTAGTTCATAATTATCTTGTCAAATCAGTCGCCCTCTCTCAGCCCCGATACGCCTTTCTCCCCCTTCCTCCTAGTCCGACCGTTATCCCTACACCTATAGCTTCCACGGAGGAGCGGTTAGAGAAGACAATTAATACCTGACAGCTGGTTGCTTATGTTGTAGAGGTCAACCCATTCACCTTTCTGGTCGACGTATTAATTGCTTGCAGATGAAAAACTACCTGAGGAGGAGAGAATACAGGGGCTTATTAGTATTGAAATAATAGACTGTCTCATCAAACAACTGTCATTACTCTTTTCTCTTACAATAAGAGGGCGCCAACCCCCTGCTCCTCATCCAGCGACCAACTCCCGATATTACTGGCCCCGCCCCTCCCGCCCGAAAGCCGATCCCCTCATACCCTCACCCAACCATGACGGTGAACGGTATTCACAATCATGTAGTGACGTTAAGCTGTGTCATCGGCAGGTAACTGCAAAGACAGCAGTTATCTTGTAAAACTAGTCGCCCTCCCTCAGCCTCTTTTCCCCCCTCCCTCCTACTCCGACCGTTTTTCCTACATGGTTGCCGCATTCACCGAGTTCATCGAGTCGCGCCCCTATTTAGCATGTCGCCCCTCCGATACTACCACCTATGAGTGAGTAATGTTCTCCCAAATCAGCTCTGCGCTCCAGTTAACGAAAACTAAAGCGATTAAGTAACTGACACGCTATACGTCTCTCTATAATGCGTCATTTGGTAAAGCACTAATGTGAAACAGTACGACTAAGACAAGTTAGTGAATCGAATGATAAGTTACGTCTAGGAGTTTCTGTTTAGATAACGAGAAAATGCTCAGAGAAGATAAGTGTGAATAATGAGCGATATCGTTAAGGTAACAAGCAATGTTCTTCTTTTTCGAATATGCAATGTAAGTAAGCCCTGTTTCTCTATTCATGATGACTTTATTAAAAGAAGTCTTTGAATAACCATTGAACTTGTGCTGGATGTATCTACGTCAGTAATCAACAAGGGAATGCGTGGTGCAGATCCGACTTTTATGACGCCAATCCTTCTTATGAAGTGACGTTTGGGATCTTTCGACCTAACGATCTATGGGGTAGGCATAATTCACGCCACGACTCAATGAGTTTATGTGGAGTCGAGCAATAATCGAATTGTCTCATCATCAACTATCTGTCTGGTGCGAGGTCCTTCGTCATCGAATTGGTCACGATGTATATATAAGATGCACATCCCGCAGCTTCCGCGGTAAGGCAGTCTCTGTAGTTTACCGTTACACCACCAAACAGACATACGCGCGGTCTCTAAAAACCAACGAATCGTGTCATCATCTCATTAGTCTCAATGATGGCGGCCCCTCTTCAAAATCTGGCCTTCTTTCTAACCGAGTACGTTTTCTTTCATTGAACCTTGTGACTGAAGTCTTTATAAACCCGCTGCGTACCAGAGAAATTACAAAGTTCAAAACGTGAAAACATAAAATGTGAGTGTAAACATTGACCACAATTTTAGGATATACAACGAAACAAACGAGTGAGGGATAATTTAACACTTGGCAATTATTTGTAACAAGTTGACTCATATTGAATGAAGTGATGTGCTTCCCCAACGAAAATATTTATGAAACACGTTTTAAGTGAAACATTATGTTAAATACTGAACATCGTTTGATAATGTAAGACTTTCGGAAAAGTACAATAATTTGTCTAAGTGACGAAAAATTGATTTGAACCATGCATACCATCATTACCTAAAAATGGAGTCAGTCTGTAGAGGTTTTACGGAAGCAGCAGAAGCAGAAATACGACTCTACGAACAACTGTAACTATAAAATATTATAAAAATATGTGAAATCACTTAGGTTTCATTTGTAAATCATTTATTATTGATGAAGTCAATTTTATGTGACGCGTGATTCCTTGTGCGTAAGTCAGGCACAGTAGTGATGCATTACATGGTTCATATGTAACGGATGTCTCTTATGTACGCGTTATCAACGAATGTTCATGTCAAAGGTATATATTGTATAACTTAGGCACGCGTTTCGACTCCTTTTGTATAAATATACTTGATGCATTGCATGAATCAAGTATAAAAGAACTCGAAACGCGTACATAGGTTATACAATAGGTAGCTTTGACATGAACATTCGTTAATAACGCGTGCATAAGTGACATCCGTTACATATGAAACATGTAATGCATCACTACTGTGACTGATTTACGCACAAGAAATCACGCGTCACATAAAATTGCCTTCATCAATAATAAATGGTTTACAAATGAAACATAAGTGATTGCACATATTTTTATAATATTTTATAGTTACAGTTGTTCGTAGAGTCGTAATTCTGCTTCTGCTGCTTCCGTAAACATCTACAGACTGACTCCATTTTTAGGTAATGATGGTATGCATGGTTCAAATCAATTTTTCGTCACTTAGACAAATTATTGTACTTTTCCGAAAGTCTTACATTATCAAACGATGTTCAGTATTTAACATAATGTTTCACTTAAAACGTGTTTCATAAATATTTTCGTTAGGGAAGCACATCACTTCATTCAATATGAGTCAACTTGTTACAAATAATTGCCAAGTGTTAAATTATCCCTCACTCGTTTGTTTCGTTGTCATATCCTAAAATTGTGGTCAATGTTTACACTCACATTTTATGTTTTCACGTTATGAACTTTGTAATTTCTCTGGTACGCAGCGGGTTTATAAAGACTTCAGTCACAAGGTTCAATGAAAGAAAACGTACTCGGTTAGAAAGAAAGCCAGATTTTGAAGAGGGGCCGCCATCATTGAGACTAATGAGATGATGACACGATTCGTTGGTTTTTAGAGACCGCGCGTATGTCTGTTTGGTGGTGTAACGGTAAACTACAGAGACTGCCTTACCGCGGAAGCTGCGGGATGTGCATCTTATATATACATCGTGACAAATTCGATGACGAAGGACCTCGCACCAGACAGATAGTTGATGATGAGACAATTCGATTATTGCTCGACTCCACATAAACTCATTGAGTCGTGGCGTGAATTATGCCTACCCCATAGATCGTTACGTCGAAAGATCCCAAACGTCACTTCATAAGAAGGTATGGTGTCATAAAAGTCGGATCTGCACCACGCATTCCCTTGTTGATTACTGACGTAGATACATCCAGCACAAGTTCAATGGTTATTCAAAGACTTCTTTTAATAAAGTCATCATGAATAGATAAACAGGGCTTACTCACATTGCATATTCGAAAAAAGAAGAACATTGCTTGTTACCTTAACGATATCGCTCATTATTCACACTTATCTTCTCTGAGCATTTTCTCGTTATCTAAACAGAAACTCCTAGACGTAACTTATCATTCGATTCACTAACTTGTGTTAGTCGTACTGTTTCATATTAGTGCTTTACCAAATGACGCATTATAGAGAGACGTATAGCGTGTCAGTTACTTAATCAGTTTAGTTTTCGTTAACTGGAGCGCAGAGCTGATTTACATCACTTGCTTTGCAAAAGGGCTACAGGCCCCCAAACACTTCATACATCTATCGTGACAAGTGTAATGGTATGGTTCACAATTTATCCTTAACTTAGAATCTATCACATATACGTTGTCTGCGTTCGTTTGTCATTCAATGTTGGTTAAAAGATACCATCAATCTAAGTAGAACATTTTCTGTAATAAATCTGTCATCACTACATAAACCAGTTATCTCTTAGCGTGGACACACCGCATGTTATATTACAAACAATTGAAGCGGTTATTTACATCTTACTGGTCTGATCATATGCTAGCTGAACTAAAACTCCTCTACGTAATTTATAATTCGATTCATCAACTTGTGTTGCATTAGTTATTTCCCATTAGTACGTTCACAAATAACTCATTACATATGTTCACCTGTTCAATAGTTATATGCGTGTCGTTTGTTTTCACGCGTGACTAAACACATAGATTATGTTAACGACACATATCGCGTGTTGTTTACTTGAACACTTTACGATTGTGTAATTGTAGTGCAAACCCGGTTTACAATATTTGCTTTGTAAAAGATATATGCACGACGAAGCATTTGACACATCAATCACGACATACGTGTAAATGTATGGTTCACATTTAGTATTCACTTGAAATATATGTTATATATAAGTTATTACATTCTTCTGTCGTTCGCCGTAGATGCGTATTAAAATTCCACCATGATTGAAGCATTTATTGTACAACCTATCTAAGGCAGGGTTTATACTTGCCTTGCGCAATAGGTCATTCAGTGAAACAAAGTCATAGTACATGTTGTATTAAACAAATCACTCGTTATTCACACGTGCATACTGGTGTTATATGTTAACCAACCCGAAATTCATTCGCGCAATTTGAGGGTACCCGTGTAACATGGTTAACATTTGATGCACATTTGAAATGCCTTTCCTACAAGTTCTTACTTCCTTTTGTAGTTCAACGTATATTGGTATAGAACGACAGCATGGTTGAAACATTTATTGTACTAAACCCATCATCACAACATAAAGCGGGGCTTATACTTACATTGCGCAACATTTGACTTTCTGAAAACAAAGTCACAGTACATGTTACATTTCACACGTCACTTGTTATCCACACCTAACTACTTTGATCATATGATAATGAAGCAATGTTCTCATCACGTATTTTTTTATACTATTCCCTAACTTACGTCACGCATATGATTTCATATTAGTTCTTTAACAAATGACATTATATATGCACTTAGGTCCTCTACCGATACAAAATGTTTACGTGTAATGCTTCTCTTCATACTTGTGTTAACACATCTCATAACAGCGACAACTATAACAAGTATTTACTCAATCATTTTTGTTTGGTTAACGATAGTGTGAATCCGCGTTGCATCCCTTGCTTCACAAGAGATATATAGGACCAAACATTCCGCACATCAATCGTCACACGCGTGCAAAATGGTTTACATTTAATGTTTACTTCAAAGGTTTTACATAAAAATTATTGCCTTCTTCTGTCGTTCGCTGTATGTTGATACATATCTTCGAAATAATTGAAACAGTTATTTTACTAAACCTGTCATCACTAAAGGAAGCAGAGCTTATCCTTACAAATATTTTGCTAACTGAAAACAAAATCATATAACAGAGTTCATTAAACATATCACTCGCTGTTCATACCTAACTACTCTGATTAGATCTTAATTTAACAGAAACTCCTTCCTGTAAGTTATTATGTGGCTTCCCAACTTGCACTACGCAAGTTATGTCGCATTGGATCTTAAACAAATTACGCATTACATTTCCACCTAGTTTCTCAGCCAGTAAACAATATTCATACACAAAAGTTTTCCATTTATTCCGTTGTTCGTTGTATGTTGATCAAGAACTTCAACTTAATAGAATTTTTATTTTACTAAACCTATCATTGTTACATTAAGCACAGCTTACTTGCCATGAACGATCGAAAAAAACATAAGACTACATGTTACATTAAACATGTTACTCATTTTACCGTCCTACGTACACTGATCATAGCGTGTCTTAGTAGTCTAACATATATTATAACCACGACAGCTATACAGCGGCTTATTCTCTTAAAATTGGTAACTGCAGTGCAATCCAACTTTACATCACTTGCTTTGCAAAAGATCTATGTTCCGCCAAACACATCAAACGTCAATCGTGACACACGTGCAGCATGGTTCACATAAAATGTCTACTTGAATGTCATACGTAAAAGTTGTTACTTTATTCCCTAGTTCATTGTACTCTGATACATAACTTTAACATAATTGAAACAATCCTTTACATCATCACTACAGAAACCCAAGGTTATCGGTATTGAGTACAGAAATGTACAGTATATACATGTATCCGTTTTAACATTGCCTACGGGTTCCACGAGTGTTACATAAATACGCAAACATGACATATGAAACACTGAATACATAAACTTATATTTTTCTTTCACGGTTGTCTTTCCAGAATGTGATGTAAACTTGATGACATATAAAAGATAAAACATGTAGAACGCTATTCATACATTTCATAATTGTCAAATGAGCTGCACGTATGTAACACATAACTATTTACATGATGACATGAAAAATAAAACTTGAAAAATACTTTCGTATTCGATTTGTTAATTATATCTTATTGTCTAAGTATTTCCCATTTGATCTTTAACAAATTACACATTACATTACTGCTAGAGACTCTGCCGGTACAACAGCTATACATAAAAGCCATTACTTTCGTTCACTGTAATCTGATAAATAACTTCACTCATCATTCAAACCTAACTACACTGATCATACCGCTTTCCATATTTGTCTCATCCCAGATGATAACAGTGACACCTATAGCCTATTATTGTCTTGTTCGTTGGCAAACTGCTGCGCAATCCACATTTACATCACTTGCTTTGCAAAATGTCCATGTTCCACCAAACATTTTAGTGTAACATGGTTTAAATTTAATGTTCACTCGCACTGCATACACAATTATTACTTTATTTCATAGTTCACCGTAGGATGATACATAACTTCAATATCATGGAAACAATTTTTCATTATTATTACTACATAAAGCTGAGCTCCCTTGCATTGTATACCGATATTTATAGTATACATATGTATTCTTTCACGGTTGTCTATTAAGTACCCGAACAAAATATAAGCTTGATGATATATGAAAGGCAAACGTAGAATGCTACCTATGTTTCATAATTGTCTAATGAGATACATAAATGTTGCACATAACTTAGACTTTATGACATATGAAACATAAAACTTACAGAATACTTACATATTTGTTACACAATTGTCTAAGTATTGACCTAACTGGTACATAAAACATAAACTTGATTGCATATGAATCATCTAATACACAAACTTATATAATAATTACATATTTTTACCATTGTCTGATCCTACTTATGCCAATGCTGCATAACATTTAATTCATAATTCAATGAATTGCCGTGTATTACACATAAATCTTTCAAATTAAATAAAACTTTATAAGTATATCGCAACATCTTCAACCATAGCAGTACCACGCATATAGGTAACAACACCTGATTCCTTCCTAACTTGATATAATTTATAAAAATAGAGCATGCAAGCATCTCCACTCCGAAAAGTGAATCCCCTCACCCACACGCCTCATATCCTAACATTGACATTGCTAGAA
Source organism: Arenicola marina (assembly GCA_964019135.1). Lineage (NCBI taxonomy): Eukaryota > Metazoa > Annelida > Polychaeta > Arenicolidae > Arenicola > Arenicola marina. The sequence continues at coordinate 17,786,435 of OZ025259.1, read as the reverse complement.
GTAGTGCACACACGCCCCTATTCTCTCTATCATAGTACCTATTCTCTAACCACCCAACTCTCTACTCCTCACCTCTCAACATAAGGTATTGTCCAAAAATAGAAAACGCATGTATGTCCGCTGCATCCTCTCTGAGTTTGCAACGTCACTGATTATTCAGACCTAATTCCTGTGATCATACCATTTCTTTTCACATTTGTCTCCACACAGTTATAACAAGGCCAGCTATAACCAGTTATTCTCTTAATCGTTGGTAAACTCATTGTAAGTTGATACATAACTTCAACATCCTGGAAACAATTCGCTTTATTATTGCCACATAAACCTAAGCTTCCTTGCATTAAATATTGAAATTTATAGTATACATAAGTATTCTTTGACGGCTGTCTATTAAGTCCCCGAATGTGGCATAAAATAAAAACTTGATGCTATATGAAAGGCTAAACATGCAAAATGTTACCTATATGTTTCACACTTTTCTAATGAGCTACATACATGTTGCCCATAACTTATACTTTATGCCATTTGAAACATAAAACTTACATAATACTTCATAGTCGTTTCACTATTGTCTAAGTGTTGCCCCGAATGCTACATAGAACATAAACTTGATTGCCTGTGAAGCATCTAATACACAAACTTATATAATAATGCTATATTTTTACCATTGTGTTGTTCTAGTTATGCGAATGCTGCCCAAAATTTAATTCATAATTCAATGAAACACTAAAAAAAATCCTATTATCATTGCCGTATGTTACACATAACTGTTTCATATTAAATAAAACGTTACCAATAAACCTGAACCATCATAGCACTACCACGCACAGAGGTAACAACACCTCATTCCTCCCTACCCTGATATCATTTTTAAAAATAGAGAATGCATCTAAACTCCGAAAGGGGAACCCCCCTCCACACACCCGCCTCATTTCTTAATATTTATGTCGTTTCTAAAAATAGTGCATACGCGGCCTAACCCCCTCCATCAACCACCCTCTCTTCATCGCCTCAACACTAAAAATAGAGCATGCGTGCATAACCACTCAACCCTCCCCCAAGCGTCTCTCACCATCTGTTTTTCTAACCAATTACAACAAAGTGGAAAGGTAGGCATGGAAACTTAATTCTCTCTAGCCAACTCAATGTAGGGAGCGGAACAAACCAGTGGTGGGGATCTGACTAATTTTAGCTGTCTTTGGTCGAAATGTTCCGTCAGTAAATGATACTGACTGATACTGATCACACAGCACCCTCACTGTGTGCAAAAACTTCGGTTACCCCGTCATTCGCACTATGGTAGTCTAAGAACGGCCCGCGTGCTTTGTAAAAGGGGATCGAGGATAAACTAACGGGTACATAAATCTTCGACAAAACCACCAATGTACCCTGATTAAACACTCAAAACTGTCGAAACGCCACTACATCGTAATCTTTAGACTAGCTATTGGAGTAATCTCAACAGGACATCCAAGACTATTAGTTATAAGTAAAACAAGCCTATCACTTTCTGTTGAAGCCTTACATTTAAAAATAACAACTACACAGAGAAAAAACTATAAACACCAGAACTCATGTTCTCAATCGAAAACAGGGAACTGAATTCAATATTGTCTTTACATTACTGCTCACCCTCATCTCGAAATCCGATGAAAAGGCAGCTGGGGTGAACTGCGCACACCGCCATTACATCCACCCGCCTCCCCTCACCTTCAAGCCCACCCAAAAAGAGACAAGTCTGAACACGCTCAGTGGTGACTAGTAGTGCAGCTGGCTTTCCCTCGCGACACGCTTCGGTGACTCCACTGGTCTGGGTAGCCTCTCAAATTAATGTATTGGTGTCCTTGGGGTGCGGGCGTGGGGAGGCGGGTGGGCGGCTAGAGTACGTCCCTCACTCATAGGTGGTAGTAGCGGAGGGGCGACATGCTAAATAGTGGTGGGACGCGGTGAACTCGATGAATGCGGAAGAGGTGTAGGAAAAACGGTCGGACTAGGAGGGAGGGGGAAAAAAGGGGCTGAGGGAGGGTGACTAATTTTACATGATAACTGCTGTCCTTGCAGTTATCTGCCGATGACACATCTTAACGTCACTACGCGATTGTGAATACCGTTCACCGTCATGGTTGGGTGAGGGTAGGAGGGGATCGGCTTTCGGGGAGGGAGGGACGGGGGAGGGGGCAGTAATATCGGGAGTTGGTCGGTGGATGAGGAGCAGAGGGTTGGCAGCCTCTTATTGTGAGAGAAAAGAGTTATGACAGTTGTTGGATGAGTCAGTCTATTATTTCAATACTAATAAGCGCCTGTATGCTCTCCTCCTCAGGTAGTTTTTTATCTGCAAGCAATTAATACGTCGACCAGAGAGGTGAATGGGTTGAGCTCTACAACATAAACAACCAGCTGTCAGGTATTAATTGTCTTCTCTAACCGCTCCTCCGGGGGAGCTATAGGTGTAGGGATAACGGTCGGAGGGAGGGGGAGAAAGAGGTATCGGGGCTGAGAGAGGGCGACTGATTTGACAAGATAATTATGAAACTAATGTCCTTGTAGTTAACCCGCGATGACTCATCCATGACGTCAGTCCGTGATTGTGAAATACCGTTCACTGTCATGGCAGGGAGGGTGTAGTAAGGTGCCTAGCTAGTTGAGGGGGGGGGGGCAATGGATGAGGTGGGGGGCGGGGGAAGGGGTGATGTGTATAGTGGGGGAGGGGAGGAAGGGTGATGTGCATAGGTGTGGGGGGGGGGAGAGTTGCCATTCACGCGCCAGGTGGCGATGGGAGACCGGCGCGCATGCGCGCCCACAAAAAGCGTTACCCCCCAAGAACGTTAGCCCCAGGAAAAAGTTACATTCGTTTGGGCCCCTCTCTACTACTGATAGTGCTCCAGCCTTAACACTGATAGTTTTACAACCTCACCCCTGATAGTTCTACAACCTCACCCCTGATAGTTCTACAGCCTCACCACTGATAGTTCTACAGCCTCACCACTGATAATTCTACAGCCTCACCACTGATAGTTCTACAGCCTCACTACTGATAGTTCTACAGCTTCGCCACTGCCAGTTCTACAGCCTCACCACTGATAGTTCTACAGCCTCACCGCTGCCAGTTCTACAGCTTCACCACTGATAGTTATACAGCCTCACCACTGATAGTTCTACAGCTTCGCCACTGCCAGTTCTACAGCCTCACCACTGATAGTTCTACAGCCTCACCACTGATAGTTCTACAGCCTTAACATTGATAGTTTTACAACCTCACCACTGATAGTTCTACAGCCTCACCACTGATAATTTTACAACATGACCTTGATCCTCACCTTGAGCCTCGTTACAGCCGATGTGGACAATGATGGCGCATGCCGCGAGCAGACCACGTGACGTACCGGAAGCCATCATCTATCTTTGTAACCACTCTTCAGGCGGATAATGACATCATCCACGAGGTCGGTAACTGCAGGTCAGTGTACGTCAGTGCAGGTCAGTGTACGTCTGTGTAGGCCAAATTAACTAAGACAAAATCCAAGACTTAAAGGACGAGATATGCTTGGCCCGTCATATCAACATATTGTCAGACCAGCCGACGCCGCATCTTGTATGGAATCAGCCGATGATTTACGGATACGGTATTGTTGTCAGTTCGGCTTCTGTGCTGGCCGACGTCTATATCATTAATGCGCATGGTATGCTACACCAACTCGGTGATCACCTAAAGGCCACAAACTGTGTTCACACCATCCTCACGCCTTGTCAGTGTAGTACTGTTGTAGTTCTTACCACACTGTGACGGATAGGCTTCTAGGTCTGTAGCCCGACGTTACATGCAAACTTCCTGGTCTGCTCCAACTGACAACAAATAACCGCGCGCGTCACGGTTCAAAACGTCCTGAGTCTGAGACAAAACTCTCCAACTGCCCCTGACACACTGCCTCTAAGATACCTCACTAGGTGGCAGCACTTCACTCACCGTTATCCCAGTTGGTATCTCCTAGGGTGAGTTCGGATATGCGATCGGAGTAATCGGCGCGGATATTTGGAGCATGCGGACTCACTCTTTCCGCTAATAGGCGGATCACTATACCCCAAACGCAAAATCCGCGGTCCGCGTGAATGTTGCACTTGCTGGACTGCACAAATTGTGCAGATCGTTAAATAGCGCCATAAAATAAATCAACGGATACGTATTGTGCTCATTGTCTTATTCTCGTTGTTATAATATTATTTACAGATGTTTTGCAGGTCGCAATACTACTATATATATATTAAATGTATTGTGCGGCCTGGACGCTATGTTGGAAATCCTCGTGATCCTCCTCTGGGTGGGGAGTAAGGTCTGGGAGTAAAATGTAGCACGTGACCGCCGTATCGGACCACAATCTCCGCGTTCGATTAATCACTCCGCGGAGTCCGACTACTCCGCTCGCATACCCGAACTCAACCCTAGAATTGGGCTGGCTGGTTCCATGCTTAAATGTTTGACAGTGTGATCGTCAGTTACGGTGATGTTAAACATATAAATCAAATTAAACTGCCGCCGCTTCCTACGCGCTCGCCCGAACTACTTACTTGTTCATTAATAGCGTCATAATCACTGGGTAAGACTATCCGCAGAGACAAATAGTCGGCATCAACATAGTCTGCTTAAGAACAGATTTGATTAAATGAAGGTACCATTTTAATAACCAAATGTGTATATTTATGGTTTAGACCATCGGGTTGCTTGCTAAATACAGCCTGTCGCTTGGTCATCCATCGGTCTGTCTCCAATTTTACAAGCCTCAATAACTCCCCTACTCTTTACGAAGAAAGACATGGTATCTTTATCCTGCGACCACACAGACATGGCCACAGCAGGGCTCGAAGCACCGACCCACGTGCCGTTAGGCTCTCAGGTGACCAGAGCACTCAATGCGAGCGCTCTAGCCCACTGAACTGTCGCGCCGGCCCCAGTTCTCAATCAGTCACAATGAGATCTGTCAGGAAAATTCCAACCCATTCTCGTCCTTTTTTTATTGTCAACCCAAACTGGGGAAAGCCGGGAAATGGCGACGTCGTGAAAAATCGACACTCGACACTGGACTTCCCTTCCCAGACCCCTCAAATTGGAAAATTAAGCCAGGTCATAACCGGACCTAATTAGGAAAAACGGTTGATCACGCCGTATGTGTGTGTTTGTTAACGCGAGATTTACATACGACATATGCAACTAAGTCACAACAAATGTACCATCAACTTGGTTCGCTTTTCAGATTTTTAGATTCCTATTACAACCAAAATGTGTCAACTGTAAATTTAGGATTATATACTTTGTTTGCGTCAACTTTATATCATGTGCTATGTTCTGGATACAGCCTTCCTATTCCTCTCCCACACCTATCGTTTCTCTCCCCGAATGTGTAGAGAGGTACTGTCAGAGAGTCGGTCCGGGACTATAGCATTTGGAATGCATGGACATCGCATGACACCGCGTCTGTAACCTGAGGCAACGTACGTCACGTAGAGACTGTCATGACGCGGCGCCTGGTACTCAGAAGAAGGACTTTATATAACATGTCGCGCGTCGATTTTAAGAAAAGTTCCATGTCGCGTGTCGATTTTAAGAAAAGTTTCATGTCGCGTGTCGATTTTAAGAAAAGTTCCATGTCGCGTGTCAATTTTAAGAAAAGATCCATGTCGCATGTCGATTCTAAGACAACCCCAATGTCGCGTTGTCGATTTTAAAATCGCCGTGTCGCCGTGTCGAAAAAGCCCCTCTGGGGCCCTAAAGCTAGCTACAGAGACTCATGGATCGGCTCTCAGATACAACAGTCCTGGAATGGAAGATAAACACATTCCAAAGGATGTGCTCTACGGCGAGCTTGCCGACGTCAAAGGGCCAACTGGACGGCCAAAGCTCAGATTTGCAAGTGTAACATGAAGTCTTTCGGCAGCGATACGAATTCTTCGGAAGATCTAACATACCAAAAGAGGGGATGGGCACGCCTCGTGGGTGAGGGAACGGCACACCACGACGGGTTCTGGTGTGAGAAACTGGACCAATCTAGGCGTTCAGTGGGTACAGCCCCGCATCCCTATATCTCCAATGTCGTGACCGACTTGGAAAGAAATATGTGGACTTCAGTCTTAAGGCAAGTATCATATCCACAAAGCAAATGGGAGAGAAAGGACATATATCTGAGTGACAAAACACACATAATAGACGATTGCTCTCGAGGTTACGAGAACAATTTAAAGTTGCATATCGAACTATTTCCGGCGAAAACTAAGCCCAGGCAAAATTTATATCAAAATTTGCAGAAAACTCGATTGTTTCATTCTATAAATTCAGAAACCTGATTAACATCGCCGTTTCGGCCGTGATGTGGCAAACGTGTCTATCCCGGGACAACACAGAACCCTGTCTCGGTACTGCTACTTATAACAAAGCATCCCGAAGCACACAAACTGATGACGATGACCACTAAAATGAAAACTTGTGGTAAATTGATATCACGGTTAAGGCTAAGAGACTCCATTTGACAGTCTTGCATGCGTGGAATTGTATTACGCCCCCCCCCCCGCCCTAAGCCTGCTTACCAACTGAGACAAGAAGGCTAAAGGTTGTGGGGGGGGGGGCGGCCTAAGGGGCCGGGTGGAGAGCAGTACACTGTTTATATAGGGAGCGGGAGATGAAGAATGTTGGCGGTGGGGGACGGGGGGGGGGGCAACGGATTTTCCTTGAGATACATGCGCGCTTACACTACATATCTTGCATCCGCCGCTGTTAAACTACTGTTATTCGTGGCCCTCACTGAGTTCAGCTCATTCACTTTTCTATTCCGTGTCGCCCTGTCGCCGCTATGCCTCAGTCGGTACGGCTCAATGTTGCGCTTGGTTGGGTGAGCACGAGATGCCTGGATACAAACAGGAAGTCGCTTGCAAATCCGCTGTGTCGACACTCTCTGCCTTCGATTCACTCCGCTAGGGCTCCATTATCTCTGTTGTCGCCTACTGCCTCAATGCATGTTCACACTCGCTCGCCAGTTCGGCGCTGCGCAAATTGATAGGAAAAATGCGTCGCGCATTTTTACAAGTTAATGCCGGGGACCCTAAGCCTCATAACACTAGGTATCAGGTGATGAAAAGCATTCGCTCTTAATTAGAACTTTTTTCAGAGCTCGTTATTTTTATGTTTGATTATTGAAAATTAAAATGTTGTAAGAAATTACAGCTGATTTGACCGTGTTTCAAGAATCTTGAAGTCCCCCCCCCCCCCACCCCGATAGCAGTGGTCAAAGCGGGGCTTGCGTAGCGCCACCGTGCGAGGAGCTGGGTGTGGCGACTGCGGGGCGGAGGAGGGGCTAGGCCGTAGGCAGACGTCGGTCCTCTGACTCCCCCTCGCTGGGTAGATAGTTAGAGGTCACTGGTGTCACAGGTTCTTACTTTTACTTCGTGCAAAGGCAATATAAAGATATCTGAGCGGGGCTCTTGGGGGTCTGACCCCCTCCCCTTTTTGAGGGAGGATGCTCTTGGTCAATGGTAATCGTGTGCCAGCTAAGATATGGTCGCCACACTCGCTCTTTTTGCACTTGACCCCCATATTATTATGTGGACCGCCTTTTTTGGTTCACCCCCCCCCCCCACCCCCTTCCCCGGTCGTAAGATTTTAAAACTCAAGGTGGTCATCCCCCTGCCTCTCAAATTCTCACTTTTCTGGATCCACGCCATCTTGTGACCCCCACTTGATTTTCTGCCGGATCCGCCCTTGGTAGGGGTAGACAACAAGGCCCTGTCGCCGAGGTCTCTTATAGACATTCTAATTAAACTTAAAATTGCATATCGAGCTCTTTCCCCCACCAAAACTAAGCCCAGGCGACATTTATATCACAATTTGCAGAAAACTCGATTGTTTCATTTTATAAATTCCTAAACCTAATAAACATCGCCGTTTCGGCCGTGTTGTGGCAAACGTGTCCATCCCGGGGACACCACAGAACTCGGCTACTTATAACATACCATCGCGAAGCACACAATCTGATGACGTTTACCACTTCAAGGCTAAGAGACTCCATTTGGCAGTCTGGCATGCGTGGAATATAGACAACATTCTTTTTATGATTCAAAGACTGATTCTCTGAAAGAGCTCGATATGCAAATTGAAAATATATATTCTAAACTCTGAACCGAACGCTGATTTAATTGATTCAGTTCCATTTATTGAAATAAATATATCGCCCACGCGGTCTAAATTATATACAGTTACACTTAACAGTTAACAGTTATACTAGTTATGTTGACATCAACCCATGTCGTCATCATCTATAACACAGGCGGTACGTGGATAGTGAGAGACTAATGTGCCCCCCACCCCCTCCAGCCGCACGGTCCTTTACCCTAGTGCTCACCCCCGCAACCCCCCCCCCCTCCCGCTCCTCTCCTCAAATCCTCGCCCCTCCCCCTCCCCCATGATACAAGGCGAGCTGTCAGTGGACGTGTAGGCGTGCGCGCAGGCGTTTTACATTGATCCTGTGCCTCGGTACATGATTCGTCACCTCGGTGTCGTGGTCGTCTCTCTGGAGAACATATTTCAACCCTCAAGGCGATAATAAGGAAAGGATCTTTGAGTGCGACATCAGCGATCACAACAAACGAGGCGTGAGTCGACAGGAGACGTAGCGTCGACAAATTGCTCCCCGAGACGTAGCGTCACGAAGTCACAAAGTTCGACTCGAGATGTAGTGTCGACAAGTTTTACACGAGAATTAGTCAAAACTTCGACTCGAGACGTAGCTTCAAGCAATTCGACTCTAGAGTATCGTCGACAATTTCGACACCACAGCGGCTGAAAGTACGACCAGGATTTCATTATGGTATGTATATATATTTTGTATAGTTCTCCTGGTGCAGCTGCGTGGTGGGTGAGAGCATATAGTTGGTGTGAGGGGTGGGGGAAGGGGGTGCGGAGTAGAAATGGTGGGGGGGGGGGGGGGGTTGCGTATCCGGAATGCCGCGCTGAGTACGAGATGCGCTGTTGACTGGTATACATACACAAATTAGCTTGGGGGCAAAGGGTCATACAAAAGATGTGGGTAATTATTAACACGGTTCATTGACTTGCCGCGAGGGAAACTTCAACGCGGATATTTCATGTATACGATGGTATTCTAGTTCCTAATATATAACGACATGTCATGTATCACAGAAGCCTTGGTTCATACATAACCTCCACATACTATGCATAACAACCTTTGGTTCATTTCGTACCTCAACATACTACATATAGCGGCCATTGGTTCATACATGTGTATATCGAATTCAATAATTAACTAAACTAACAGTAACTGAAATTAAACAAGACAAATGTCAATCAAATAAAGCGTCTATGCAATTATTTAGCAGAGACGAGTACTTACTCCACCCCCCTCCACCCCTCCCCCTCCCCCTCCCACTTCCTCTTAGAAACCCTATTCTACCAGAGAAAAAACAATAATTGATTGCTTGGCGGGAACATAGGACTAAAGACGAGTTTACAAAGAGCTTGTTTTGTGCCCGGTATCGTTAACAAATCGGATTAAAACTTTTATCTGTTTTTCAATTGTGTGACTAAACTGATAAATACAGTGGCGCCAGACAAACAGGGAAGTGTTCTTTACGGACAAACCCGTGAAGTGTGACACTTTTACAGTGTTCATACGAACATCTTTCCCCTCAAATCATGATTCTAATGATTTTCTAGGCTTGGCGGGTGTAGTCATTACTTTACTAGACCGCCGATCAATTAATCCCGATCAGTGGGGGAGGTTTACTTATTTTCAAATCATTGCCGAATTCCGTATGCCACATAGTACATAGCGGCCCCCTACTGACTGAGCCATTCAAAATCACCCACGCGTGGCAGGCAGACTTTTATCGTTGTTACGTATAGGTGATTCCTTCACCAGATGGCGCTAATGTTCCATGCGGTTTCTACGGAACTCGGCATCGAAAAGGAAATTCCGATACTCCCCCATTAATTGGGTGATGGGTTCGAATCCCGGCCTGTGCACCTAATCTGGGTGCGTGTTTCATCCCCCATCGCCCCGGGAGGTTCCCTGGTTCAGTGTAGCAATTGTGTGCGCAAAAGCGGCATACAATACCTGTCCAATTCCTTTCAATTTCTTTTCAAGTGAAAATTGTGTTATTGTATATTTAATCATGCTTAAGACCCGTGGAGATAATCTGGTTTCTGGTCTGTTTCCCTTCAAGTTGAAGTGTTGCAGAGGGTCTTTGGCGTATGCCAGGGAAGATCAATATATTACACTTCAGTGATTTTTCCATATTCATGAGCCCTGTGTGCCCTTACTTATAGGAACTGGCGTGTAAAATCATATACTTGTAGTTACAGTGGAACCCCGCTTTAAGACCACCCCGGTAATGTGACCACCCCGCCATTAAGACCACTTTTTCCCAGTCCCGAATGTTTGCCTATACGTTAACATGGGTCTGAAACCCGCTAATGTGACCACCCCGCTAATCCGGCATTAAGACCACCAAGGCCAGACCCAACCAATCAATTTCAATGGAAATCAACCTCGCTAATGCGACCACCAAATTTTCGGCGATTTTTTTCGAAACAAAGAGTAACAGCCTACGACCCGGTCGCGGGCTCTGTCTTTGTTGTTAGGGACATGTTTAGTTTACGGCTTATAGGATGCGGATTAACCTCTTCTCGACTGATGTACAGTACTGATGGTTCTGTATGTGTGAACATTGATGCGTACAAAGGCATCACGCAACACACATCGCTATTTGATCTGTTATATTAGAGACATCGCCGCGGGCTCTGTCTGTGTTAGTAACATGTTTATCTTACAGATTCAACACTGATTGCTTTCAACAGGCATGGTAATAGTAATCAACTGCTTGTAAACTGGCCAAGCCGTTCGGGTTCAGTGATTTATACCTGACTTGATTCTAATTGATTTTGAAGGTGTTAAATACCAGAAAATGTGTATAAAAGGATGTGAAATTTTGAAGGTTCTTATATATGCAGTGTGTTCCTTAGAGTTCATATCGCTACCATGGCTGGTAATCCTGGTAAACGACCGCGAAAAGAGTTATCACTGGCAGAAAATGTATCCCTGATAGAAATGTCGTCAGACAAAAGTCAGCGACAGCTCGAGGAGATGTTTTCAATTGGAAAAACACAGGTGCAACATATCATCAACAGAAAGGATGAATATGTCCAGGCGTTTGAATTAGGTGCATCAAACGATAGGAAACGAATGAAAATAGGATCGTATTTTGATGCTATAGACAACGCCATGTGGGAATGGTTTCAAAAGGCGAGAGCTATGAACTTCCCGATATCAGGACCTATGATACAGGAGAAATCATGAGACTTTGCCATCAAACTCGGCTACGACAATTTCAAAGCTTCGAAATTACAATTGTTTTCGTACTACATCACCGACATCCACCCCCCCCCCCCACCACCCTCACTGCATCTCACCGCCTTATTGTTGGCCCGAGATAATCCCATAATCCCTTAATCCCATCGATAATAACACTAACTGTTATTATTGGGCAAGTTTCGCTAATGAAACCACCCCGCTATTGAGACCACTTTTGTTCAGTCCCGTAGGTGGTCTTAATAGTGGGGTTCCACTGTATATCTATGCAGAGCCGCAGGAAGTGTTTGATAAAGGTTCGCAGTGGCGGATCCAGAAGGGCGGGGGGGGGGGGCGAGGGGGGG